>CM051272.1:37182581-37220081 GCA_027921565.1 Artemia sinica
ACTAAATCATTAATATAAAGGAGAAAAGTATTGTACCAAGAACAGCGCTCTGCGGGACACTTTTCCGGACAGGAAGGGGATGCGAACTCACCCAGCCCAGACTCATACTCTGTACTCTACCAGAGCGATAAGAGCCGAACCATGAGAAAGGAACTCCACGAATCCCTATGTTGTTGAGTTTACTTAATACAACACTGTAATCAACCATGTCAAAGACCTTAGAAAAACCTAGAAGTAAGCCCAATACAGTATTTTTAAGGTCAAGTTGGGAACGACTAAACTGTGTGGCGGTTTACTTAATAAAACACTGTAATCAACCATGTATAAGGCCTTAGAAAAATCCAGAAATAAGCCCAATACAGTATTTTTAAGGTCAAGTTGGGAACGTATAAACTGTGTGGCGTCGATTAGTGCATGAGCAGTTGAAAATTTGGAACGGAAGCCATATTGATGAGGAAAAATCAACGAATCTGAAGGATGAATCCCAAATAAAAAGAGAGAAAGGCGTCGGAAGATAATTCTCTTGAGAACTTTAGATATAACTGGAAGAAGTGCAGGTTTGCTATGTGCACAATGGGCTCACAAACACAAGAATCTGCGGTCCGAAGAAGCTAATTTCTTATGCTGAAGAAGTCAAGTGTACTACTATTAGAAAGAGATTCAATAACTTGAAGCACCTCTTTACTATCAGTTGGAGAGAAAAACATGGATCTGGGATTCTTGCTAGGGTGTACTGACTGGGAGGGGGAACAGGAGTTAGCATTTGGAATATTAGTGAAATAATTATTAAAAGCATCCGGTACTGAAATTGGGTCAATAAATCTGCCACTGATGTCCTTAAGGTTAATAGGTATAGATCTTGAATTCCTTTCTTTTTTAAAGTATTTCATTTATTGTGGACCAAATTCTTTGCAAGTTCCCTTTGCGGTGAGAGATTTTGAATAATATTAACTTTTTTTTGCTTCCAGGACAAGTTTGGTATATACGTTTTTGTATTTTTAGGTCATTCTTACGGTATGAACAGAAATTTAGGCTATTGAACATCCAGGGGCGTATATGGGTAGTTTTTCGGTTTGATTTACGAACTGGAAAGGTTGAACTGATAAGATCACTCAGTCCCTGTGTAAAACCATTTGTGGCTGAATTAATATCCTGAGAATCCAAAACCTTGGACCAGTCAAAAGATTCCGAAAAAGCCATGAACCGGTTCTTATTCACAGTATTATATATTCTATTGGACGTAGGGGTATTAGTTCTAGAGGGTTGAATAGTTGGTAGGGAGAGATATATTGGAAAGTGGTATGACAGACCAGAGAATATTATTTTGGAGGACAGGTGGTTTCCCAGGGAAGTGGATACAAAAATGTTATCAATTACAGTAGCTGTAGACCTCGTAGGATCAACTCTAGTAGGAAAAAGGACTGTGGGAAGAAAACCGCTTGAGGTGAATGTTTCAAAGAAAGTATTACAATCATTATTCATATTAACATCGTCTGTGTATACTGTCTGGCCCGAGTTTGGATAAAGGGGGAGGGGTGGGATGTGGATTTGCAACCCATAACCCGGGACCTCAAGGGCCAGCCCTCGGGGGAAATTCAAACTGTAACCGAAACATCAAGTTTGAGCTTCAGATTTTCGAACCCCCTTTTGATGACGACCTCTGCATGCCCATGGACAAGATTTATGAATGCGAAACAGCTCCTAAAATTTGGTTTCTGGAACGTCTGAACAATGTCTCAAGAGTCCAAGACTGAGGAAGCGCTGAGAGCACTGGAAAATTATAACTTCGACCTTCTGACTCTGTCGGAAGTTCGATGGCTAGGGTCTGGATCAAATAAACTGGATGGAGGTGTGACCATTATACACAGTGGATCGCAGCAAAAGCGTGAATAAGGAGTAGCCCTAATGATGACAAAACAGACTTCCCAAGCTCTACTACAGTGGACACGGGTGTCACCTAGAATCCTGAAAGCCCACTTGATTGGCGCGCACGTGAAACTGTCAGTAGTAGTATGCTACGCACCCACCAATGACGCCACCGACGAATCAAAAGACGAGTTTTACAGAGCTCTTAACTCCGCAGCAAACGACATACCACGGCATGACATAGCATGTTTTCTAGGAGACTTTAACGCGAAAGTAGGGAAAGACCTATCCTTTTCCCCAGAGGTTCTCGGCGAGCATGACCTGGGCCAGCCAAACGAAAACGGGAAACTACTTATCGACTTCGCGCTGCTTAACGACCTAGTAATCGGAGGTATTCTATTTACTCATCGGGATGTACACAAATATTATTGGATATCTCCCGATGGTCACACCCGAAATCAGATTGACCATTGTTTTTGGAGCAGGAAGTGGAGATCAAGCCTACTTGATGTAAGGGGATATAGAGGAGCTGACGTTGGCTCAGATCATAATATGATGGCAGCAAAAATCCACCTCAAATTGAAAAGAAATAGAAACGCAAAAAAGGCTTCCTTAAACCCAGTCCTTGATTCCGAGACACTGAGGGTGAGAGAATTCAACCAAGCCTTTAAAAAAGAGATGCAGAATAGATTTGAAGCCTTGTCTTTACTAGATAATGCTGATAGCAATCAATGCTGGGAAAGCATAAATGTGTGCTTTCACGATGCCGCGAAAGCCACAATTGGGTATCGCAAGAGCCAAAGGACCAGTGGTTATCTGACCAAACATGAGAACTCATAGAGACAAGAAAAAAAGTAAAGCATCACTTATCCTAAGACAAACCCCCGACTGACAGATCCTCAGAAACAATAAATACAGAGCCACAGATAAAGAGGCAAAGAAGAGTGCCAGAAACGACCAGAGAAACCTGCTGGAGCGGAAAGCAGCGCAGGTAGAAGGGGCAGCGAAGAGAGCTGACTCAAGATCCATCTATAAAATCACTAATGAAATTATTGGAAAGAAATACTCTATTCAACATGGACCAGTAAAAGACCGCTTGGGCATGCTGATAACACAGCAGTCTGACGTAAACGAAGTTTGGGCCAGCCACTTAGAGAAGCTGTTGAATAGACCTCCACCAGACGATTCCCCAGAGATCCCAGCAACAACACTGTTTTCCTTAGATAGGAGCACGGATCCACCGTCATCTACTGAAATTATAGCAGCAGTAAAGAAGCTGAAACATGGGAAGTCGACTGGCTAAGACAGGATAACCGCGGAAATAATCAAAGGGACAGTCATGACCTGCCTCAAATTCTGGACAGCACTGTTTGCAGTAATCTGGACGACCGCCAAAATACCTTCGGATTGGAAACGCAGCTTCCTTGTGAGGATCTTTAAGAAAGGCGATGCATCCCTCCGAGGCAACTGGCGAGGAATCTGCATGCTTTCCATGCGTAGTAAATTGCTGACATGCATTTTACTGGAGAGAATCAGCTCACAGCTCGACTGACACCTTCGTGACGAGCAAGATGGATTCAGACCGAACCGTTCATGTGCGGACCTGATATTTACTCTACGGCTACTGACGGACGAAAGCAGAGAGTGGCGACCGAAAATCTATATGATATTCATCGATTTTGAGAAGGCATTTGACTCAGTAGACTGTAAAAGTCTGTGGAAGACCCTACTGCATTACGGAATCCCTGAAAAGATATTTTCACTGATTGTTGCGATCTATGAAGATAGCGGGTGCTGTGTGAAGACACCAGGTGGCCAAACTCTTTTCTTCTGCATTCTGTCAGGAGTTAAGCAAGGTTGCGTCTTGTCACCGCTACTTTTCGTAATCGTCATTGATTACATACTGCGAAGTACAAGCACAGACGGAATCCAGCTGAATCCAGAAATACGCTTTAGTGATGTAGACTTCGCTGACAACATCGCTGTCCTGGAATCATGTAATCAAAGACTCCAAGAACTCCTTGACAAAGTGAGGAAGAGAGGTGCCCAGATCGGCCTGAACACCACAGCACCAAGCCACCTGAGGCCAACACAGCTCATAAGAATCGGCCAAGCCCATGGGGCCTTCAATAGAAAACGGAAAGTTTTGTGGTCCCAAAGCGTCTCTCTACGGTTAACACTACGACTCTTCAATAGCAATGTTATGCCAGTGCTGCTTTACGCAGCCGAAACCTGGCACCTGAACCAGGAACAAGAGAGAAGAATACTTGCTTTCGAAAACACATGTCTTTGAAGAATTCTCAACATCCGTTGGCAGCAGAGAATAACAAACCAATTTATCCACGACAATTCTGGCCAGCCTCTTGTGACATACATCATAAGAGTCCGCCGATGGAGATACCTTGGCCACGCAATACGATGGACAATCTCCGACTACCAAATGAAGCGCTTTATTGGCAGCCATTGGGTCCACACCGCAGTGGCAGACCCAGAAACACCCTGCGTCGAACATACCAGACAGATCTCGGTAACCTGCACGCATTAATCCAACTTCAGTGGGAGGACATACTGGCAGCAGCAATCCTGCGGAAAGATTGGTGGCTTCTTCTTGATGCCCTGGATGCCTTTGGAGGTATAGGCTGATCTACGGCTAAGGTAAGGTATCACAGCCATTATTATTGCTAACATTTAGTAAATTACAATTAAAGTCTCCAAAAACTATTGCCCTCTTTTGTGGTTAATCAATCAAACTAGAAAAATCATCAAACAGATTACAAAAGAAAGGTGTCGAAAATGATGGTGGTTTATAGAACAATGAATAAATAAAAGGATTATCGTCAACACTTATATCTATGATTATTGAATATGTGCATCTATTATTTATAGGTTGCAAGAATAAGGATTCACAGTCTAATAGCCTGGTGAATTTTAGACTTGACCGGATGTAAAGAGAAATTCCGCCAGAGCACTTGGTTAGTTTTCTTTCAATATGAATAGCTTGAAAGCCAGGGAGGGAGAATTCATTAGTATCATCAATTTGTGAAAGCCACGTTTCCGTTATTCCAATTACGTCGAAAGGGCAGTTACAGTCAATTAAAATTAAATCTTTAAAATTAGCCGACTTATCCCCTATGCTTCATATGTTAAAGCAAATTACATTAAGTTTGGTCTCTTCCATTAGCGCTTAGGTTTCACATTTTTCACAAAATCAAAAGTGTCGAGATATTCACAGTTAATTTGGGTTAAGGGGCTATCGGGGCTAGCTAAGCGGTTGGTGGGCAAATTATTTTGGTCATCGTAATAGTTAAAAAAAAACATTATTGCACAGTGAATAATTCATGAGAAACGTAAAATCTTGCATAATACACATTTAAATATCCATTGTGGTCTGAGTTTCATCATTTCTTTGATTTGAATATTCGGATTCTTCTTTAGCCGACGAAATATCATTGGTGGTAATTTTGGCCAGGGATGGAAAGTTTGCAGTTTTTTCTTATATTTCTCGCCTTTGACTAGGGCAGTGGCACCGAATACCGTCTTGGGGGTTGTGGCATTGTCAGAGCCTGTATTAATTTGATTCGTAGTTGGGTATACAGGCTTAGTTAGCTTCGATTGGAATCTATGTCCTTTTTGATGGAGAATAGTTGAGCTATAGCTGTTTGTAAGATGTCATCACTTTGAAGCTTAGGGATAGCTTTCTTCTTGAGAATATTTTTGGTTCATTACTAACCTCAATTAAGTGACTGACTGTGAGATACGTTGCAAGCCTTTGCCATTCTTGGCTACTTTCAGATGAATCTTTTGGAGCGCAGGATGTTAAAGTAAACTTAGGTAAGGGATGGCGGGACTAACTAGAACCTTGAGTATGAAAATTGTTTGCCTTTTTTGAAAAAGACCACACTGCTTTTTCTATGAAAAAGCAAATAAAAGTTCCAATCAGAGATAGATCCTTTTATAAGACAGTTAAAGAGATAAGTCAAAACAGTTAATGAACCTTTTAGGTCAACGGACTGGAGACTTGCTGTGACCCGGAAGTTGTTATTTTGTTGATTATAAATATAATTTGTTTTAATTTTAATACTTTAGTAGCTCTACTGAAGATGATGACTGACTGTGTCATCAAAATATCTAGATAATATTTACATATTTGTTTCACTGTCTAATAAAAGGACCTATCCCTGTTTGGAACTCTTATTTGTTCGGATCTAGTTTGCAAATTAGAATCATATATTGTAATTAGAAGATTACATGCATATACTGTATATTAAGAGAAAAAACAATACTATTTCACATTACTTCGTACTTTTATTGTATATCTTGACAAATATAATTACAGATAATAATAAAACGAGGATGTAGAAGAGTAGCGAAATGGTTGTGAGCAAGGATATGATAACTTAGTTATCGGATCACAATATTTTGATGACTCTCATCCCAATTAGATTGTTTAGTATTATGCTATACTGGTTTCAAGAGGAATTATAAATTAATAATTTCCAGAAATTGGAAAGTATAGATTAACGATTTCTGTAGAATAACCACCAACCCAAAAAATAAGTCAATTACCCCCAAATTTAGTAGCCAGGGCTATATCCAGGATCTTTTTTGGGGGAGGAGGGAGCAAAAAAAATGTAGGAGGGCAAATGCCCACTCTGTTACTCAAGTAACACCACCGCATTATGGGTGCTGTTTTTTTCTTTTGGGTAAATAGAATTCCAAAATCCATCTTCTATGGAAGGTTTCATTGTTGAGTCTTGTCAGCCACACATGCCTTTGAAAAGGATTCTGCCATGGTAAGGGGTTTCTGGATTCGCGAATATCTAGAATAGGTCTGCACTGAACCATCACCAAAATAAGCAACGCAGCAAAATAGAATATGACCTGAAATATTTAAAACGTATAATTGTATTATATATATTAAGAACTAATACTGAAACTGTTACTACTACTAACAGCTCACTCCATCACCGAGTCACCTGAGGTCTTCATAACAGGGTACGTTCTTCACTAACTCTGCTCCATTCAAAGTTTCACTCTTAACTCCTCCCATAAAGTTCCGATTTCATTTAAATCCTTCCTTAAGACCTCTTACTACCATTTCCTTAAAACAAGCGATTTGTTTATTCCCAAACGTTCTGCAAAAAAGAATAATCTCTGACACTCTGCCATCCTTCATCCGTAGAATGAGTTTTAGCCATCTCATCCTCTCATTCATTATATACTGCTACCATGTAGGCTAAGCTGTACAGTTTCATCGATCTACTTGTTATCCAACATCACCTCTTCACTCATTCTTAGTCTAAGTGACAATGTCCTCTCAAGATTAATGTTCAGAAGCTATTCTTGCACCCTGAATTTTCGAAACCTCCAAAATCATTCATTTTGCTAGAATTCTTTACAACGCTGAAGAACTACGAATTTTGCAGCAGGCATCAAGACATGGCTAATCGTAGAAAGAAAAAGCCAAGACAGATAGTCCAAGTAATTGAGAGGCAAATGTTTAAATGCCTGCAGGCACGGGTAAATGGAGAGAGTAAGTATGACTCTCATATTGGACAATAAGTTCCCATTCTATGGGAACTGGAGAGAAATATTTTGCCTCTCTTCCCCAACACAAAACTCGAAGTTCCATTACCACCCCCCCCCCCATTGAGACATATTTGCAGCAAATATTTTAAAAGTCTCACTCCGAGATTTTGGTTGAATGGAAGAAGGAAACTTATTCAAATAAACGAATTAAAAAGCTGCATAGTTTTTGGACTTCTTTGAGACTGAGGCCATCCTGATTCCCATCCTCTTACAACTTCTAAGTTTGACAAACTGTGATCACCATTTTATTATAAGAATCTTATTGTATAATGTTCCTTTTTAAGTGTTTGTTTGGTAAAAAAAATTAACATATTTTTATTTCAGCCTTTCGTGATATACTGCATATACACCTTTTTGACAACCTGAATGTACATAGTGTCCTTGGCTTTAACTCAACATACAAAGAAGCTTCACCTTAATACTATTTACCGTTCCTGATATATCGTAAATACGCCTCTAAAATACCCTGGATGCATACAGTGCTTTTGGCTTTAATTCAAAGTCCCCCTCAGCTTTCTCAGATAGTTTCAAGTTTATACCTTCATTTATTCCTGAGATATCGCTGATTCACCATTTAGGCAACCTGGACGCAATTAAGGTCTTTCGTTTAAATTCAGTTTCATCCTCAACAGTCCTTGACAGTTTCAGCTTAAAATCATTAGCCGTTCCTGAGATATTACACATATGCTCTTTCGACAATCTGGATGTCTATATTAGATTTTAATCAAATTTCACATTTCCCTCGGTATGCCTTGAAATATACCACTTATTACCATTAGCTCTTCCTTAGGTATTAAGATACCCTCCTTTTGACAACCTAGTAAGAATAGTGTCTTTTTATTTAGCTTTATTTCTCCCTCAACAGCTCCTGGAATTTCCAGCTTAGTACCCACCGCCATTCCTTAGATATTCCAGGTTGGTCTTTCTTCAGGTGAGAATACCATTAGTTTTTTTCATTTAGCTCAATATCCCTTGGAAGTTTCAACATAATGCTCTGAACTATTCCTGAGATGATGTAAATATGCTCTTTCGACAACCTGGATGCAAATAGCGTCTTTTGACTTAGTTTAACACCCCCTCAACATGGCCTAAGAATTTCAACTTAACCCCTTTTAGCCATTTCTGATATATTTCAGGTACGCCTTATGACAACCTGAATTCAAATTTATATATTTTGAATTATTTCGAAATTCCCCTTGACATGCCCTAAAATTTTTAACTTAATACTTTTAAACACTCTTGAGATATAACAGAAACGTCCCTTTGACAACTTGGATGTACGTTAAATCAGATGGTGTGATTTTCATTAAGATTCTGTGACTTTTAGAGGGTGTTTTTCTCTTTTTTTAAAAAAATTGGGAGATTTTTTTCTGGCTCGTAGTCTTTAATAGGTAAGACTATATTTAATGAAGCTTATATATTTGAAATAAGCATAATAAGCCAATTCCGTTCTTATATCAATTGGTAACAAAATTCCGTTTTTTAGAGTTTCGGTTACTATCGAGCCGGGTCGCTTCTTATTTACAGTTTCTTGCCACGACATGTTTGATTGATAAGAGACTATACTATGGGAAAATAAAAAAAAATATTTCACGTTACAAATCGGAAAAACTTAAAAAAAAAAAAACTACATACCCAGTTAAAACTTGGTTTTGACTGAATTACAGAGCACATCTTAGCTAGCAAATATATGACTTGCTAATTCAGACTTATTTTTGATCGCATTATACTTTCGTTTTGAAACAAATATTGGGAATTGTTTACCTTGAAAATGCGAAAAACGCAGACAGAATTCAAATTAGGACATTTACTCTTTTTGTAAGAACCGTGAATACTAAGCACTGCAATATGATAACAAGTTTATATGTGTTTTCATCAAAGTACTGAAAAACATCGCTATAGAGCCTTTTGTCTTCAATACTTGCACATACAAAGGAAAGGGTAAGGGGGTGTTCTGGGTCTCCCCCTGAAGGATAAGAATTCCCGAATTTTTTGACAGTTGTTATTCAAATTAGCAAATATAAGGCTCTTGTTGCAACTGTGCCACCTAAAAATTTAGGTAATACTGGCTCTGACGTGTTGTTTAGCCCCCCCCCCCTTGACCTGTCTAATTATATAGACGGAAGGCTGCTAAAACCCACGAATGGGTGAACCTATCCAAAATTAAGAGCTTTAAAGCGTTAATCAGGGGTTACAGCTGATTGGGGTTAGCCTGAAAACCCCTCAATAACGGTGTGTTCTCTGGCACTTAGCCCCTCTAGACATAGAACCAAATTTTCAAAATAACATTTTTAATCAGAAGGGTCGGAATACTCAAAAATGCCACTTGAAAATGACATAATAAGCCATAGTAAAATAAAAATATAAGGGCCGTTCTTTTACTCATCTTTCTGCTAAGATCTTACATTTTTGGACAAAGAACGCTTGAAAGTGAAATCTTAGCACTAAGATCTTACATCTTATAGCATTCTTTTGCAAATGTCTTTCATCATTCTGCTCTGATCAGCGGTCTAAGAACAATGACGAGTATATCATTAAAGTTCTCTAATCATTTTTCTATATGGCAGAAAGATGGGGTCCTACACACTTTTTGCTAACATCAATGAGCTGTAAGATTTTAGAACAAAGATGAGTTATAAGAACGGAAATCTTTGCAGAAAGATATGACATCTAAAATGTAAGATCTTAGTGCAAAAGAACTGGCCTATAGTAACCATGGGTGCACCCAGATTTAGAGCCAGGAAAGAAATAAACCCAATGTTTTCATCTGAAGGGGAGTCTCCAAAGTTACAATCCGATTTATATTAAATTTGACGCAAGAAAAAAAAAATAATAATAGACTGTAAAACAACATAAATAACAGTATTATGCACAAAAACATCCGATTGTTCAGATTAGTTAATCTTCCCTTTTAATCTAATATGTGTGCTTACGTGATGATACTATTAAATAAAAAAGCACTAAGAAGTTCTTCCAACTGAAAGTAGGGAGCAATATTAAAACTTAAAATGAACAAACAAATAACATTCCGGATACGAAGGGGCTGCCCCTTCCTCATCCCTTGCTCTTTAAGATGAAGTTGGAAAGTTCTTGAAAAGTACTTCCCATTCAAATTCAACTGCCCTTGGTTCTATATTAAATAAAAAAAAAAAAAAAAAAAATTTAACTGAAAGTAAGGAACGACGTTAAAACTTAAAACGAACAGAAATTATTCCGTATATGAAAGGGGCTGTCCCCTCCTCAACGCCTCGCTCTTTACGCTAAAGTTTTTCATTGTTTAAAAAAAATAGAGTTGTGAGAAAGTCAAACTTTAGCATAAAGAGCGAGGCGTTGAGGAGGGGACAGCCCCTTTCATATACGGAATATTTTCTGTTCGTTTTAAGTTTTAACGTCGTTCCTTACTTTCAGTGAAAAAAACTTGTTTTTTTTTATCTAATTTTTGAACATTTTTGAATTAATGCAGGTTTTGATTTTGGCTCACCGTAAATGAATAATTAAAAAAAAATTAACATTAATTTTACTTTTATTTGGTTAAATGGCTTTCTCGATACCTGTTTAATTTTATTTACGAACATTTTTATTAGTAATAAATATATGTAACTTACGAATTAACTTACGTAACGAACCTCTATATTCATATACTTTTAATGCGTATATTAGAGGGTTCGCCCCCTAGTCAATACCTTGCTCTTTAAGCTAAAGTTCGAATTTTGTTCCAATTCTTTAAAAATGTCCCCTTAATCACCAATGCCGTTAATTATAATAAATAGCTCTTATGAAAGTACTAAATAATCTTTGGCTTAAAGAGCGAGGTATTGACTAGGGGATGAACCGAATCATATACGTAATGTTTTCTGTCGTTTTAAGTTTTGATGCTAGTAGTGATAGTGTATAAGGTTTCACGGGCACAAGAATATACTGTGTAGTTTCACGAGCACAAGAATATACAGTGCAGTTTGACGAGCACATTGACAGATCACGTTTTGGAACCATGGGCGAGATTGTATAATGCAATCAGACGGGTTTCTGAGGCAAGACCTATTTTTTGGGCAACTGCCTTAACTCGAGAGTAGTTTCTTAGGAATGTGTCGCTGCTAATTAAAAAATCGGATGCTACACTCAGAATTGTTTGATTGACATATGGTGTTTACAAAAAGCGAACTTTATTTACGAAAAGGGTAAGGGATTCGCGAATTGGACTGTATGAATGATCTTATTTGAAAAATAGGAAAAAAAGAGCTAGATAACATTTGCGAATTGGATCATATGAAGGTGGAGAAAAAGGGTTAAACCGATTAGCAGTTAAGGTAACCCCGAAGGGCTTGTTAACTAAGGCAATTTGTTATAAATTTGAGACAACATCAATCTATGAAAATCGTTAACAATAATAGAATGACATTGTGAGTTGACCTAGCTTTACCACCCCGATGTGTTCTGTATAATACACAAGTGGTGTTTGAACAGTGTTGTCAATTTCAAATAGGGTCTAACGTTATAGTATACTAAAAAGTTGATACTAAGAGAGATGTAAATGAGAAGAAAAGAATTTTAATAGTGAAATTCAGAACAATCCATAGAAATCCTTACAAATCAAGTAGTGAGGTGTAAATAAGTGCGAACCGTCAAGGATCATAAGCACCAATGACCCTAACCACCAGGGACCTCAACCCCCAAAGGTTCCATACCTCCAACGGGCCCCTCCATCCAACTTTTTGCCCCCCTATTTGTTTTTTGAAATTTTTTTTAAGTTTTTTTTTATTATTTTTTTAACATGTTATGTTTTTTTAACTTTTTTTATATCTCTTAGAATGACATGAAACATACTTAAAACATAAAAAATTAACATTTAATATTTTCCAACTTCAAAATGGGAATGATATAGAAATGTTAGTCGCGACTTTTACCATTAGAAAAACAATGTTTGTAGTAGAAGTTTTTTTTTGAACTAAATTTTTTTGGACTTCGAAATTATTCAACTTTTTTTTCTTTTTTTTTAACAAATTTTTTTTTTACTTCGAAATTATTCAACTTTTTCTTCTTTTTTTTGCACATCTTAAAATGACATGAAATATGCTTATGGCTCTAACAATTGTACTCTATGCTTGCCCAGAGACACGATGCGACTTTCCCACCCCTCCCCCCCACTTTTTTAAAGTTTTTTTAACATTTTTTTTAAGATGGTATTTTTTCAATTTTTTTTTACATGTCTTCGAATGAGATGAAACATACTTAAAACATTAAAACTTTACATTCAATATTTTTAAACTAAAAATGAGAATGGTATAGATACGTTGGTCAAGGCCTTTACTATTAGAAAAATAATGTTTGTAGTAGCACTTTTTTTACTGAATTTTGTTTATGCACTTAGAAATTATTCAACTTTTTTGCATATATTTAAATTATGTGAAATATGCTTGCACCTCTAGCAATCGTACTCTATGCTTGCTCATAGACACGACGCGGCTTTCCCACTGATACTCTATGGCTGGTTATTGACACTAGCTAGTTTATTGCATGTATTAAATCAACAGAAGATCCAAAGAAGACAGGCATACTCTTCTACTAATATCATAAACCATATCTTGCCTACGTGCCGAAACTGTTACCTCTGTAAAAATAATGGGATAATAGACAGTGAAATTGCCGGAAAAATAAAAAGGGCATTGGCAGAAAATATCACTAAGGAATATAAAGATGAATCGATGAAAAACAAAGTGCCAGCAAACGTCACTACCATTAATCAAACAATTAATGAACCAAATAATAGCAAAGATGAAATGCATGTTGAACATGTGGATGACTCCCCATTAGAAATGTGTTCACATGTTAGTTTTATTGTAGCATTGAATGCTGGCAAGGAGAATTATTTGAACTATGAAACAAGTACAAGTGGTAGCACTATCGGAAACGTATGCGTGCGTTGTAATGACACTAAGGAATTAAATTTCTTTGGAGTACCAAAACAATTCAATTATACAAATGGTGGATATGCGAAAGTATCATTTCAAGGGATGTTACGACTCAAAGAGACTGCCAAAATAAAAATAATAGTTGATGAAGAGGGGTATCTTCATGCTAGCACTATAGGTAACATGCTACCTATTGATAGAACCTATCGTCATATTTTAGGTATTAGCATTCAAATGAAAGCAAAGGGGAAAAGAATGGCCTACTCTTCTACTAATATCATAAACCATATCTTGTCTACGTGCCAAAATGTTACCTTTGTAAAAATAATGTTGTATTAGACAGTGAAATTGCAGGAAAAATTAAAAGAGCTTTGGTAGAAAATATCACTAAGGAACATAAAGATGAATCGATGAAAAACAAAGTGTTAGCAAACGCTACTACCATTAATCAAACAGTTAATGAATCAAATAATACCAAAGACGAAACGTATATTGAACCTGTCAGTGACACACCAGTAAATATTGTGTATGACTCAAAATGGAATAATGATTATTCTACTGACTACGAACTAAGAGAAGACAATAGCTACAATATCAAGAGAGAACATTTTGAACTATTTTATGGAATAGATTCAAAACGTCCAAAGTTGCTCATTGATATTAATAATGTATCATAATATATTTTTGTATTAATATTCTACATGTCATTAATTCATTAAAATATACTATGAATTACATTGTTAGGCATTCATTATTTTTAGAGTATGCTAGCATATCAAACGTTTAGAATGTCTATTGAAACATCGGAGATGTAAGAAAAGGATTTTACATACATCTATTGTCAGGCACATGGGATAACATTGACAAAATCTAAGTATCAGAGTGAATAAATTTTTTATATCAACATCTTTTGTCAGACACATCGGAAAAAATTGACTAAATCTAAGTATCAGAATTGAATAAATTCTTTATCAACATCCTTTCTCGGATACGTTGGATAACATTGTCAAAATCTATGTATTAGAGTGGATAAATTCTTTATCAACTTCCCTTTGTCTGATACATCATATAACATTCACAAAATCTGTGTATTAGAATGAATAAATTCCTTATCATCATCCTTTGTCAGTTACGTCGGATAAAATTGACAAATCTAACTATCAGAGTGAATAAGTTCATTATCAAAATCGTTTGTCGGATATTTCGGATAAAATTGACAAAATCGAAGTGTCAGAGTGAATAAATTTTTTCCATCAACATATTTTATCAGATAAAACGAATATAATTGACAAAATCTAATCGTCAGGGTGAGTAAATGCTTTATCAGCATCCTTTGTCGATTCTGTCGGATAAAATTGACAAAATCTAGGTGTTAGAGTGATTTTTTTTTATCAACATCTTCTCTCGGATACATCGGATAAAATTGACAAAATCTAAGTATCAGATTGAATAAATGCTTTATCAACATCATTTGTCGGATATGACGGAGAAAATTGACAAACTCTAATTACCAGAGTGAATAAATTCATTATCAACATCCTTTGTCTGATATGTCAGATAAAATTGACAAAATCTAAGTATCAGAGTAATTAAATTCTATATCAACATCCCTTTCTCGAATACATTGGATAAAATTGACAAAATCTAAGTATCAGAGTAAATAAATGCTTTATCAACATCCTCTAAGCACATTATCAAAATCATTTGTCGGGAATATCGGATAAAATTGAAAAAATCGAACTATCAGATTTATTAAATTCTTTATCAACAACCCTTTCTCGAATACATTGGATAAAATTGACAAAATCTAAGTGTCAGAGTGAATAAATTTTTTTTTATCAACATCTATTGTCAGATACATCGAATATAATGGACAAAATCTAAGTATTAGAGTGAATAAATGCTTTGTCAGCATCCTTTGTCAAATATATTGGATAAAATTGACAAAATCTAAGTACCAGAGTGAATAAATGCATTATCAACATCATTTGTTGGATATGTCGGATAAAATAAGCATGTCGAATAAAATTGACAAAATCAAAGTGTCAGAGTGAATAATTTTTTTATCAACATCTTCTGTCACATACATCGAATATACTTGACAGAATCTAGGTGTTAGAGTGAATATTTTTTTTTATCAACATCCTCTGTCAGATATGTCGGGCAAAATTGACAAAATCTAAGTATCAGAGTGAATAAATTCATTATCAACATCCTCTGTCAGATACATCGTATGAAATTGACAAAATCTAAGTATCAGAGTGAATAAATGCCTTATCAACATCATTTGTCGGATATATCAGATAAAATAGACAAAATCTAAGCATCAGAGTGATTAAATTCTATAAGAACATCCTTTGTCGGATATGTCGGATAAAATTGACAAAATCTAAGTATCAGAGTGATTAAATTCTATATCGACATCCCTTTCTCAGATACATGGGGTAAAATTGAAAAAATCAAATTGTCACAGTGAATAAATTTTTTTCCATCCACATCTTTTATCAGATACAACGAATATAATTGACAAAATCTAAATATCAGAGTGAATAAATGCTTTATCAGCGTCCTTTGTCGGATATAATGGATAAAATTGACAAAATATAAATGTTGGGGTGAATAAATGCTTTATCAGCATATTTTGTCGATTCTGTCAGATAAAATTGACAAAATCTAAGTGTTAGAGTGATTTTTTTTTATCAACTTCTCTCGGATACATCGGATAAAATTGACAAAATCTAAGTATCAGATTGAATAAATGCTTAATCAACATCATTTGAAGGATATGGCGGATCAAATTGACAAGAATCTAAGTACCAGACTGAATAAATTCATTATCAACATCTTTTTCTGAAATTTCGGATAAAACTGACAAAATCTAAGTGCCAGAGTGATTAAATTCTATATCAACATCCCTTTCTTGGATACAAGGGATAAAATTGATAAAATCTAAGTATCAGAGTGAATAAATGCTTTATCAAGATCCTCTATATGCATAATCAACATCATTTGTCTGGTATATCGGATAAAATTGACAAAATCTAAGTATCGGATTGATTAAATTCTGTATCAACAACCGTTTCTCGAATACATAGGATAAAATTGAAAAAATCTAAGCGTCGGAGTGAATAAATTTTTTTATATCAACATCTATCGTCAGAGAGATATGCAAAAAGTTGGGTTCATTTAGGTTCACTTATAGTGGCACGCCACTATAAGTGAACCTAAATTTACCCAACTTTTTGCATATCTCTCTCTATGACTAAGTGTCTGAACGAGTGTGCTGCCATCTATAACCGGCCTAACATGGATGTTGATAATACATTTTGTGAATTTTATCCGATGTACCTGATATATGACGTTGATGATACATTTAAAGGATGTTGATAAAGCATTTATTCACTCTGATACTTAGATTTAGTCAATTTTATTCCATATGTCCGAGAAATGCATGTTGATATAGAATTTAATCACTCTGATACTTAGATTTTGTCAATTTTATCACACATATCCGACAATGGATGTTAATAATGAATTTATTCACTCTGATACTTAGGTTTTTGTCAATTTTGTCCGACATATCCGACAAACGATGTTGATAAAGCATTTATTCAGTCTGATACTTAGATTTTTTCAATTTTATCCGATGTATCTGACATAGGATGTTGATAAAAAAATTATTCACTCTAACACTTAGATTTTGTCAATCATGTTCAATGTATCTGACAAAAGATGTTGATAAAAAAATTATTCACTCTGACATTTAGATTTTGTCAATTTTATCCGACATGTCAATTTTATCTGACATATCCGACAAATGATGTTGATAATGCATTTATTCACTCTGGTACTTAGATTTTGTCACTTTTATCCGATATATTAGACAAAGGATGCTGATAAAGCATTTATTCACTCTGATACTTAGATTTTGTCAATTATATTCGATGTATCTGACAATAGATGTTGATATAAAAAATTCATTCACTCTGAAGCTTAGATTTTGTCAATTTTATCCGACATATCCGACAAAGGATGTTGATAATGAATTTATTCACTCTGGTACTTAGATTTTTGTCAATTTGATCCGCTATATCTGTCAAATGATGTTGATAAAGCATTTATTCAATCTGATACTTAAGTTTTGTCAATTTTATCCGATGTACCCGTGAGAAGATGTTGATAAAAAAATCACTCTAACACTTAGATTTTGTCAATTTTATCCGACAGAATCGAAAAAGGATGCTGATAAAGCATTTATTCACCCTGACGATTAGATTTTGTCAATTATATTCGTTGTATCTGATAAAAGATGTTGATGGAAAAAATTTATTCACTCTGACACTTCGATTTTGTCAATTTTATCCGACATATCCGACAAAGGATTTTGATAATGAATTTATTCACTCTGGTAGTTAGATTTGTCAATTTTATCCGACGTAACCAACAAAGGATGATGATAAGGAATTTATTCATTCTAATACACAGATTTTATGAATGTTATCTGATGTATCAGAAAAAGGGAAGTTGATAAAAAATTTATCCACTCTAATACATAGATTTTGACAATTTTATCCAACTTATCCTAGAAAGGATGTTGATAAAGAATTTATTCAATCTGATACTTAGATTTAGTAAATTTTATCCGATTTATCTGACAAAAGATGTTGATAGAAAAAATATATTCACTCTGATACTTAGATTTTGTCAATGTTATCCCATGTGTCTGACAATAGATGTATGTAAAATCCTTTTCTTACATCTCCGATGTTTCAACAGACATTCTAAACGTTTGATATGCTAGCTTACTCTAAAAATAATGAATGCATAACAATGTAATGCATAGTATATTTTTAATGAAATAGTGACATGTAAAATATTAATACAAAAATATATTATGATACATTATTAATATCAATGAGCAACTTTGGACATCTTGAATCTGTTCCATAAAATAGTTCAACATGTTCTCTCTTGATATTGTAGCTATTGTCTTCTCTTAGTTCGTAATCAGTAGAATAATTATTATTCCATTTTGAGTCATACACAATATTTACTGGTGTGTCTCCGACAGGTTCAATATACGTTTCGTCTTTTGTATTATTTGATTCATTAACTGTTTGATCAATGGTAGTAACGTTTGCTAACACTTTGTTTTTCATCGATTCATCTTTATATTCCTTAGTGATATTTTCTACCAAAGCTCTATTTTATTTTTCCGGCAATTTCACTGTCTATTACATCATTATTTTTACAAAGGTAAAAGTTTCGGCACGTAGACAAGATATTATTTATGATATTAGTAAAAGAGTAGGCCTTTCTTTCCCCTTTGCTTTCATTTGAATGCTAATACCTAAAAGATGACGGATAGGTTCTATCAATAGGTAGCATGTTACCTATAGCACTAGCATGAAGATACCCCTTTTCATCAACTATTATTTTTATGTTGGCATTCTCTTTGAGTACTAAAATCTCTGGAAATGATACTTTCGCTTATCCACCATTTGCATAATTGAATTGTTTTGGTACTCCAAAGAAATTTAATTCCTTAGTGTCATGACAACGCACGCATACGTTTCCGATAGTGCTACCACTTGTACTTGTATCATAGTTCAAATACTTCTCCTTGTCAGCATTCAATGCTACAATAACACTAACATGTGAACACATTTCTAATGGGGGGTCATCCACATGTTCAATATGAATTTCATCTTTGCTATTATTTGGTTCATTAATTATTTGATTAATGGTATTGACGTTTGCTGGTACTTTGTTTTTCATCGATTTATCTTTATATTCCTTAGTGATATTTTCTGCCAATGCCCTTTTTATTTTTCCGGCAATTTCACTGTCTATTATCACATTATTTTAACAGAGGTAAAAGTTTCGGAACGTAGACAAGATATGGTTTATGATATTAGTAGAAGAGTATGCCTGTCTTCTTTTGATCTTCCGTTGAACGCTAATACCCGAAAGCTGACGATGGGGTGTAACAAGAGGTAGCATGTTACCACAAGCACTAGCAAGAAGATGTCCCTCTTCATCAACTATTATTTTTATGTTGGCATTCTCATTGAGTGCGATCATCTCTGGATATCTCACTCTCGCATATCCACCATCATAAGAGTTGAATTTTTTTGGTACTCCAAAGAAATTAAATTCCTTACTGTCATGACAATGCACGCATACATTTCCAATAGTGCAACCATTTGTACTTGTTTCATAGTTCAAATACTTCTCCTTGTCGGCATTCAATGCTACAATACCATTAACATGTGAACACACTTTCTTAAAATGCTCCATCTTCACTTTTTTTGAAGATATGACTTATGTGTTTATCGTTCCACTGCGTAAAAAATACTGATTTAATACATGCAATAAACCAGCTAGCGTCAATAACCAGCTATAGAGTATCAGTGGGAAAGCCACGTCGTGTCTATGAGCAAGCATAGAGTACGATTGCTAGAGCTGCAAGCATATTTCACATAATTTATAGTTATGTAAAAAAAGTTGAATAATTTCTAAGTGCATAAACAAAATTCAGTAATAAAATGTGCTACTACAAACATTATTTTTCTAATAGTAAAGGTCATGACCAACATATCTATACCATTCTCATTTTTAGTTTGAAAATATTAAATGTAAAGTTTCAATGTTTTAAGTATGTTTCATCTCATTCGAAGACATGTAAAAAAAAGTTGAAAAAATACCATGTTAAAAAAAAATATTAAAAAGACTTCAAAAAAATGGGGGGAGGGGGTGGGAAAGTCACATCGTGTCTCTGGGCAAGCATACAGTACAATTGTTAGAGCCATAAGCATATTTCATGTCATTTTAAGATATGTAAAAAAGAAGAAAAAGTTGAAAAATTTCGAAGTCAAAAAAAAAATTCTGTTAAAAAAAGGTTGAATAATTTCGAATTCCAAAAAAAATTAGTTAAAAAAAAGTTCTACTACAAACATTATTTTTCTAATGGTAAAAGTCACGACTAACATTTCTATATCATTCCCATTTTGAAGTTTGAAAATATTAAATTTGAATTTTTTATGTTTTAAATATATTTCATGTCATTCTAAGAGATATAAAAAAAGTTAAAAAATATAACGTCAAAAAAATAATAAAAAAAAACTTCAAAAAAAATGCGGGGGGTCAAAAAGTTGGAGGGAGGGGCCCCTTGGAGGTATGGGACCCTTAGGGGTTGAGTTCCCTGGTGGTTAGGGTCATTGGTGCTTATGATCCTTGACGGTTCGTACTTATATACACCTCACTACTTGATTTGTAAGGATTTCTATGGATTGTTCTGAATTTCATTGTTAAAATTCTTTTCTTCCCATCTACATCTCTCTTAGTATCAACTTTTTAGTATACTATAACGTTAGACCCTATTTGAAATTGACAACACTGTTCAAACACCACTTGTGTATTATACAGAACACATCGGGGTGGTAAAGCTAGGTCAACTCACAACGTCATTCTATCATCGTTAACCCTTTTCATAGATTGATGTTGTCTCAAATTTATAACAAATTGCCTGAGTTAACAAGCCCTTCGGGGTTACCTTAAGTGCTAATCGGTTTAACCCTTTTTCTCCACTTTTATATGATCCAATTCGCAAATATTATCTAGCTCTGTTTTTCCCTATTATTCAAATAAGATCGTTCATACAGTCCAATTCGCGAATCCCTTACCCTTTTTGCAAATAAAGTTAGCTTTTGGTAAACACCATATGCCAGTCAAACAATTCTGAGCGTAGCATCCGATTTTTTAATTAGCAGTGACACATTCCTAAGAAACTACTCTCGAGTTAAGGCAATTGTCCAAAAATAGGTGTTGTCTCAGTAACCCGTCTGATTGCATTATACAATCTCGCCCATGGTTCCAAAACGTGATCTGTCAATGTGCTCGTCAAACTGCACTGCATATTCTTGTGCTCGTGAAACTACACAGTATATTCTTGTGCTCGTGAAACCTTATACACTATCACTACTGATTCTGCTCCTTACTTTCAGTTAAAAAACTTGTTTTTTTTTATATATATATAATTTCTGATCTTTATTTAAATAAGGCTGGGAAATCCGGCGCCCCCTTCATAGCAATGTCCCTTTTCCCATGGAAACTTCCTTCACGGTAAGATTCTCCCACATAACCCCCGACCCACTCCCCCCCCCCCACTACCAGAAAAAATACCCTCTGAAAACGTCTGTATACTTCCCAATAACCAATACTAAATGTTAAAATTGGGTAAAGTTCATAACTTTTAGCCCTCCCACCAGGGACTTCGGGGGATTAAGTAATCCTAAAAGACATAGTTATCATATTTTCGACCATGCTGAACAAAATGGCTCTCTCAAAATTTTGATCGGGTGACTTTGGGAAAAAAATGAGCGTGGGAGGGGGCCTAGTTGCCCTCCATTTTTTGTCACTTAAAAAGGGTACTAGAACTTTTAATTTCCGTTCGAATGAACCCTCCCGCGATATTCTTGGACCACTGGTTCCATACGATCACCCGTGGGAAAAAAAACAAACAAATAAACACGCATCCGTGATCTTTCTTCTGGCAAAAAATGCAAAATTCCACATTTTGTAGAAAGGAGCTTGAAACCTCCGCAGTAGGGTTCTCTGATACGCTGAGTATGATGGTGTGATTTTCATTAAGGTTCTATAATTTTAGGGGGTCTTTCCCCTTTTTCCGAAAATCAGCCAAATTTTCTCAGGCGCGTAACTTTTGATAGGTAGGACTAAACTTGATGATCTACTACCACTACTACTAACAAATAACCGCAGCACCAAGCCACCTGAGGCCAAAACAGATATGCACACTTCACATCCATCCTATTCTATTCAAAGCCTCCCTCTATACACCCCCCCCAGGAAGTTCCTATTTCCCTTAAATCTTTCTGTAAGACAACCTTCCGCCCCAACCGCAGACGACCTACTTTCCGTTTAACCCTAGACTGTTGACCGGAAAGGACAATCTATGTCGATCTGTCATTCTTCATCTGCAGAACGTGCCCTAGCCATCTCAACCTTTCTCTCATTATAACCCTAGAAAAAGGGATTGATCTACGCTTCTGGTACAGCCTACTATTTGAAATACGGTCAGTCAGTCGGGTAACCTAAACAATCCATAGGCAATAGTGAAAAATAAAGCCAAATTATGGCTACGAATATGGACTGATAATGGTCGACCAATATCCAGAAATGTATTTGAAATAAAACAAAAAACTAAGTGTGTGTTTAAAAAACGTCTGCGATCAAGCCGATATAAAGGGTTAGATTGTCCTACCAACAAGAATGAATGTGAAAAAGTGATTAATTCAGCTAAATTAGATAATTCAGCAAATCTTAATTGTCCCATCTCACCAGCTGCGTGGTATGACCACTATTCAGTTATATTTTCCAAAGTGAATTATGCGGTGCACCCATTTTACTCAAAATTACTTGATTCGGTTCTCCCGTCCTCCTTGACTCAAGCACAAGTCTTACTCGTTTCTGTTGACACTGTAATTGCATCTGTTAAGAAATTGAAATTAAGCTCTGTTCATGTTGATGGAATTAGTGTTTATCATCTTAAAATAAATTGCCCGTCTTTGTTTTTCCATTTACAGTTGATTTTCCAAATGTGTATTTTTTGTTCTCTTGTTCCTGATAGCTTTTTGTGTGGAACTGTCACTTTTGTTCTTAAACGAGGTGAGAATGCATTGGACTGTTCTTCTTACAGGCCAATCACGATTGCTTGTAATCTTACTAAAATTTTTGAATATATCCTACTTCCTTTCATCAATTTGAATGCTAATTTTTGGGGAGGACCAGCTCGGTTTTCGGTCTGGCATTGGTTGCCAGCACGCTCACCGTGCTCTGGCTTGCCTTCTTAAAGATGCTTCTGATAAAGGGTATAGTCTTCATATTTGTGCCCTTGATCTTTCTAAGGCTTTCGACAGTATTGTACATAGTCAGGCTCTTTATTCTCTTTATAGTCACGGCATTAACCTTTCACTTATTTTTCTTCTTAAGTTTTGGTATAGTAAATCTTATCTTCGATTTAAAACTAATAGTGTTCTTTCTCCTTTTATTATTATTATTATTATTATTATTATTATTATTTATTGGAAAACCTGTCATACAAAAAAGGAAAAGACGGAGCAATAAGCAAAACAACAAAAAAAAGCAATACACATAAACTTAGGAGTTATACATGTGGTTTGTAGTGACGAACGCTGGAGCTAAGATCTAAATCAGCACTTAGAACAAATTATACAGAACGAGAAAGAAAAACACAATTATACACTGCTCTGTAGGTACGCGACATGTTTCTTTTCTTTTTTTTAGGCTCCTAAATACTGAACAAACATAAATAATATGAACATCATTGCATCAAGCCGTAATTGGTAAAAAAAAAAAAAAAAAAAAAAAAAAAAAAAAAAAAAAAAAAAAAAAAAAAAAAAAAACAACCAAACACTAATTACACTAAGCGCGAAAACAAACACTTAAAAAAAAAAAAAAAAAAAAAAAAAAAAAAAAAAAAAAAAAAAAAAAAAAAAACAAATACATCTTAACTAATGGGTTAATACTGACGACCAGGGATGATTCAACTTCATTAAACGGGAATTATAAGCACGAATTTGCTTTTCCAAGGCTATAATGGGGTCAGCAATGCTGAATTTTCTAATCAGATAAGAATTGCGCGTCCAAGGGGGAAAATGTAAAAGATATTTTGCGAACCGGAAGAAAACTGAACGAATTTTTGACTTGTCAGAATTTGTGAGCATTTTCCAAAACGGCGATATGTACAAATAATGTGGTAGAGCGACAGAGTTAAAAAGTTTCGAGAGAAGATGGCGGTTGAACCGTAACTTATTAGTTACAAAAGAAGCATATGATAACCCAACTCTACGCTCAATGTGAGCAATTAATAGTTTTCGCGTGTGCATTACTGACGAACCAATGGGAAGACCGAGGTAGGTGATATGATCTACTGGCTTAATCCTACTATTTCCGAGAGGAATATCCCTAGGTGACGCTTGCTTCCAATTGAAGAATACAACTTCGGACTTTTCAGCATTGAACTGAAGACCTAGTTTCACATACTCAGATTGTAGCGTTGCGAAAGTCTCGCTTATGCGCTGGATAGTGCGGCTCACATTCAGAATGTCGTCTGCATAACATACGAGAGATAAATCAAGACCGGCAAAGATGAATGATGTGGGAACAGCTGACTGTGCATCAAGAACTACATTATTGAAGAGTGAAGGGGAAGAAACCGCACCTTGACGGGTACCTTTTTCAACATTGACAAAAATATTAGGGGTTGGTGCATAGACTTGAGAGCCGTCAACTTTAGCTAATGGGTGAAGTATTAGGCGAACATTAAGACGATAATACATGTCTCGAAGGGCTCTGATATATGAGGGGCTCACTCCAAGTTTTGCTGCATGGAGTAGCATAGCGGTGTGAATGAGAGAGTCGAACGCCTTACGAACATCATGCCCAGCCAACACAAGAGTTTCACCTGATGCATCAGCATCGATCAATGCGTTCGCGACAACCGACAAAGCGTGGGCACAACCGAGACGTGGCTGGAATCCAAATTGGTTAGGTGGAACATAGCATTTTGCGTTCAGTTGGTCAATGAACAGAAGTTCAAAAAGCTTACAGAAGGTAGTAGCCACTGTTATAGGGCGGAAGGACGAGCACTGGGTTGCGATTGTCCCTGTTCGTCGGGGTGTGTGGCAAGGAGGAGTTTTAACTCCAAGTATTTTTAAATTTTGTATTTCTAGTATCCTTGAAAATATTTCTTCTATGTGTTTTGTTGGGTTAACTGATATTTCTTACCTTGCTTATGCTGATGACATTCTTCTAATTAGCCGGTCTAAATTCAGACTACCGCAGATGGTTCATAAAGTTTCTTATTCTTTTACTAAAATCGGTCTTTCGCTTAACGTTGGTAAATGTGAGTAGCTTTCTTTTAATTTTGCATCCCCTCCTAAACCTCTAAGTTCTAAAAATTTTTCATCCGTCATGTAGACTCGATGCGGTGGTTGGGTATTACACTTACAAAAATTTAAAAACTCTTCGGGAGTGTGCTGTCCAGGATGCCAAAGCAAAGATCCAGATTGGTTACTCAAAAATTGTAGCCAATCGAGGCAAATATAATCGCATTGCCCTTGGAAAGCTCTATTCTACTTTTTCTGATCATTCTGTTCTTTACCTTTCTGGGCTCTATCCTATTTTTAGGATTAAGGATTTTAGTGATATTCGAGTGGCCTATTTCCGTTATTGTAAATATCTTCTCCATCTTCCTCTTTGATATAGGAATCGAAAAATAATAAATAAGTTTTACCTTCCTAATATTACTGAGAAGCTGACTGGTTTGCACGAAAGACGTTCGGGAACCATGTATAGGCGTTTGTCACCTCACCATCGTTTGATCCGTTTGTCTTATTAATTTTTATTTATTTGATGTTTTTGTTGTTTAATTGGTGATTCTTATTGGTGATTTTTTTTTTTTTTTTTTTTTTTTTTTTTTTTTTTTTTTTTATTGTACTCCATGGTTTATCTTGTGATGTAAGTGAGTTATAAATAATTATATATTCATAATCTTCAGCTATTTATATCTAACCTCACAGCCAGCATATTTAAGCCACTCATTTAACACACTACCAGCACCTTGGGCCTTATTATTTTTTTATCCTTTTAGTACTTTCGCAAATTCCTCCTCACAAAATAAATTTCTTTCACATCCAAGGTATCACTAACTTTTCAGTTTCCGCTATATCTTTTCCAGTAATTCTATTCCGGTTTAGCACATTCTCAAAATGTTCTGCCCATCTCTCTTTAATTATTTCCTTATTGCTAATTGTGGCCCCGTTCCTATTTTTAACTGGGACAAGTCCAGATTGATTACTCCCTCTCAATTTATTAACATGCCAGTACAATATTTTACTACTATGCCATCGGGCTGCATCTTCCAGGTCCTCAGCAATTTTATCGATGGTCTCCAATTCACACCTCTTTAGTTCATATTTTAATGTTTTCTTCACTTTTTTACATTTCTCTTATTCTTATATGGTTTATCGCTCAGATAATTTTTGAACAAGTCCCGTATCCTCTCTATTAAACATAAAGCCTTTTCACTAATACTCCTCGTTGCGTTCCTAACTTTCTTCCCTAAGACACCATCAGCAACTTCACAAATTATTTTCCTAAAACTATTCCATTCATCTTTTACATAGCCGAATTTAAACTGTCTATTTTTGTATTAAACTGTTCCTGGAAAGTTTCTCTCAAATTCTCATCCTGGGGTCTACCAACGTCACAATTTCCCGCAATGTAGTTACCCTTCTGAAATTTCAGCTTTAAATTAACCCTAGACACCACTAGATAGAGGTTTTTACTTTTAACATCAACAACAGCGCTTCTATATACCTTAGTATCTTATATTGATCCTGCCGGTCTTCAATTTACAATAACATAATCAATAAGGCTAGCTGTCTGACCATCATGTGAATATCTTGTTTACTTATGGGCCATCTTATGACCATATACTGTACTGGTTATAATTAAGATAGTTATACCTCCAAAATTTCAGCAGCCTTAGCCATTACCACCAAATTTACCTAGGCTAGGATACCATCTATCCCTATTTCCACCGACCTGGGCGATAAAATCTCCAAATAAAAAAAAAAACAAATTTCTATTTGGGACCCTGTCTACTCTGTACGATCACCTCTGGGGATAACATAAACAAACAAAATAAAAGGAAAAAAAAACAACAACAAATAAACACACAGTGGTGATCATCTCGCCGAAAATACAAAATTTCACATTTTTTATATAGGAACTAAAATCCTCTGCAACAGAGTTTTGTGATACACTAAATCTGATGAATCGGTTTTCCTTAACACCGCTTAACTTTTGTGGGATGTTTCCTCCCTTCCCAAAAATCAGGCATTTTTTACAGGCCTGAATTTATATGTCTGAGACCAGTATAAAAAACTAATCCATTTGATGCACTAACTGTTATCAAAATTACCTTTTTTAGGGTTTCGATTACTATTAGGCCGATTCGCTCCTTACTTACAGTTCGTTACCATGAACTGTTTAATTAGAAAAGACCGTTGAATATCCAACAATAAGTTACCTTTTTAATTTTATATTTAGATTCTTTATCTTTAGGCAAGAGGGAGGTGGGAGGAATAGAGGTGGTATTCTGTAATTTAGGTTCCCAGACATAAACCACAAAATCAATGACTTGGATTTATTGAAATTTTATTCCTAAGAATTTCCCAAATTTCATAGCTTGGGTATAAACAACTTTTTATTAGCTAATTTTTCGCCACTAACAAATGATTTTAATTTATTTACACTTAAAAATTACCAAAGGTTAATTTAAGCCAAAAAAACAGGTTGTTAAAAATATTTTACACTTTGTTTTTGCCCAATATTCATAATTGCATGAAGATCCGTTCTTATAACTGTAACACAATACAGTGAATTTATAAAAATAAGTGACCTTTGTACTTTATGTTTTTTATAGGTTGGCTTTCTACGGAGAGGGGGATTTAGTTCTTTTGGCGCCCTAGATAGTAAAAGCAAAAAAATAGATATATTTTGAATGCCTATTGCTAATAAATTACCGCTGAGGGTACAACTATTCACCATGATCGTAAAGGACTGAGGTGGTTTTATATTATGAACATTTAACCAACTTATTTGATAATTTTCCTCCAGTGACTAATAAACTTGTTTTCTTGCTTGATAACTCGCCATAGTTTTTTCTTTAGCTAACAAACGAGACCATTCGAGTATTTTGTTCTTCCGAGCATATTGCTTACGTGGTGATCTTATAACCATGAGAAAATATCGTGAAGATGAATAATGTCAATAGAAATTTCCTATCTATAATATTTACATAACTTAAAATTACTGAAATTTCTTTTTGAGATAAAGAAAACCAACTTAAATATCATCTAATTGCTAATCTTGTCAGTCAAGCTCCGGTTCCTTTTGTGATTAAAATCCAGAAATGGCCTTTTTGAAGGTCTTGCTGGGATTTTTATGTCTTGGTTTTGCTTTAGGTAAATTCTATTTGATTATAATTAATTTTTCTTTCACAAGAAAAGCTAAGCTTAAAATAACACTAAAAATTCACATGTTTGAAAGGATTCACACCGTTTAGCAGTACCTGCAAAGGAAGTCAAGGAGTCTTGTTTCCGGAATCAGTGGTAGATTCACAAGGGGGGGGGACAATTGGCCCCTAACGTAGGGGCGGGTTTGGGGTTGGGACCGCTTGCTCTGGTTGGGGTTGGGACGAAAGTAATTTTTTTTGTAATTGGTTTTTAATAGTTGAGGTATTAATAAGTTTTAATTGTAAAGACTGTTTCCTTTTGCAAACAAGCTTGAAACAAAATAACAGTTACTTTGTGTGGTCTCTGTAAGTTTTTAGTGATGACGCATACCGCCTAAAAGTATTTAATTAAATTTAGGTTTATCAACGAAATCTGTCCGTATTACCACAAGAGCCAACTGGGAGGCGAAAATCTTCATTTTGTAGTAACAAGGAGGGGAAATTTTAAATCCTAACTTCCTTAGGCTGTCGAAAGAATATTTTAGGATTGCGCTGTCACAACGGGACTGAAAAACTTGATATTTAAACTTCTTTTAACTGCCAAAAATTCTTTTCGAGTTCTGCTATGACACAGAGGCGAAGAAATTGATATCATTACTTTTTTTGGCTGTCATAAAATTTGGGTTCGATTTTTTGGCGAAGCGGGGTGGTTTTTACAACTTTGTTTTTTTGGGGGGATTTGTATAATTAGTGCTATGTATGAGAATAACACTGGTGCAGTTAAGGTAGGAAATGAGGTTAGCAGCTGGTTTCAGATTAGATAAGGAGTTAAGCAGGATTGTGTTCTATCCTGCTTCATATGGATCATTTTGATGAACTTTGTCTGTAGGAGCGCAGGAAATGCAATGGAAACCACAGAATCAATGAGGAGGAAAAAAATATCCTGGACTTAGATTATGCTCATGATTTAAGCATCCTAGATGAAAGCTTGAGAAAAATGAATGAACTTTTGGAGGTTTTGCAAGTTCAGGTTTTATCAAGAAAATATTATAGGTTATAGTATGAATGGCATGCAAAAAACATGAAAATACCACTAGTACTAACAACTCGCTGCAACATAAGGCCACCTGAGGTCAATACAGCTACCTTATAGCAAGAAAATGTCTGAAAATGTTTTAGGTATAGTACAAATGGCTGGCAAAAAACATGAAAATAGAACTACACCTAACAACTCGTTGTAACATAAAGCGACCTGAGGTCAATACAGTAGGTGTAGAATAAATGGTTTACAAAAACACGAAAATACTATTGCTACTACTAACAACCCACTCGTTTTATAATTAAAATATCTGAAAATGTTTAAGGTATAGTACAGAGGACTTACAAAAATCACAAAAATAGAACTAATACTAACAACTCGCTGTAACATAAAGCCACCTGAGGCCAACCGGAGATACGTTTCATCAAGAAAATATCTTAAAATGTTTAAGGTATAGTGTGAATGTCTTGCAAAAAAAGTGAAAATAATATTACTAATAAAAATAACAATTCACTTCACGACCAAGCAGCCTGAGGTCGCTCAGGGACGTTTTATGAAGAAAATATTTGGGAAAATTTAATCTATAGTATGAACGGTTTGCAAAAACATGAAAATACTATTACTACTAACAACTCACTGCACGACCATGCAACCTGAGGTTGCTCAGGGTTTTAATGTTTGAATTGTGATGTTAGTTATGCCTTGCAAAGAAAACGTGAAAATACTACTACTACTACTACTACTAACAATTCACCACACGACCAAGCAACCTGAGGTTGTTCAGGAACGTTTAATCAAGAAAATAAGTGTGAATATTTAAGGCATAGTATGAGCTGCTAGCAAAAACACGAAAATACTATTACTACTAACAAATCACTACACGACAATGCAACCTGAGGTCGCTCAGGGTTTTAATATTTGAATTATGTTGTTAGTTTCTACTTAACTGGTTCAAACAATCATATTTTAATTTTACTGTCCTGGGTACTTCGAATCATTCTGCATAGGAATAGTTTGAAGGTAGAAAGAAGGAAAGCTTCAGAGGATAGCTACTTTCACTAAAGATTGACATTCTGATTCTTTCTAATTTTTAATATTTGAATTGTGTTGTTAGTTTCTGCTTAACTGGTTCAAACTGTCATATCTTAATTTCACTGTCCTTACTACTTTGAAACTCATACAATCATATTTTAATTTCACTGTCCTTGGTACTTTGAATCATTCTGCATAGGAATAGTTTGAAGGTAGAAAGAAGGAAAGCTTCAGAGGATAGCTACTTTCACTAAAGATTGACATTCTGATTCTTTCTAATTTTTTAATATTTTAATAGCGTTGTTAGTTTTTATTTAACTGGTTCTCACCAAAGAGGAAAAGAGGAAAGCTTTATAAGAAAGATTCTTTCATTAAAGATTGGTTTCCTGATTTTTCTTAATTTTTTTAATATTTGACTGTTTTCGTTAGTTTTTACTTAACCGGCATATACAATTATATTTTAATTTCACTGGCCTTGCTACTTTGAATCATTCTGCATAGGAGTAGTTTGAAGGTAGAAAGAAAAAAAGCTTCAGAGGACAGCTATTTTCACTAGAGATTGGCATGCTGATTCTTTCTAATCTTTTAATATTTGAATTGTATTGTTAGTTTCTACTTAACTGGTTCAAAGAATCATACTTTAATTTCATTGTCCTTGGTACTTTGAATCATTCTGCATAGGAATAGTTTGAAGGCAGAAAGAAGGAAAGGTTTAGAAGAAAGCTTCTTTTATTAAAGATAGACTTCCAATTTTTTCTTAATTTTATAATATTTGAATCTTTTTGTTAGTTTCTACTTAACCGGCTCATACAATCATATTTTAATTTCACTGTCCTTGGTACTTTGAATCCTTTTGTATAGGAAAAGTTTGAAGGTAGAAAGATGGAAAGCTTCAGAGGACAGCTATTTTCACTAGAGATTGGCATGCTGATTCTTTCTAATCTTTTAATATTTGAATTGTGTTGTTAGTTTCTACTTAACTGGTTCAAACAATCATATTTTAATTTCATATTTATATTAATTATTAATATTGTCTGCCGATGCCCTTTTTATTTTGCCTGTGATATCACTGTCTATTGTCACATTATTTTTACACAGATAACAATTCTAGCACGTAGACATGATATGATTTATAATGTAGCTAGAAGACTATGCCTGTCACCTTTTCATCTTCCGTTGAGTACCAATACCAGATAGATGACGATAGGATCTATCAATAGGTAACTTATTACCAGAACCATAAGCAAGAAGTTGCCCCTCATTGTCAAATATTATTTTTATGTTGGCATTCTCTTTGAACAGTATCTTCTCCGGATATCTCACTCTCGCATATCCACCATCACCATTGTAGAATGCTTTGGGTACTCCAAAGGAATCTAAACTCTCGCTGTCATGACAACGCATGCATAAATTTCCAATAATGTACCACTTGTACTTGTTTCGTAGTTCAAATACTTCTCCTTGTCATCATTCAACGCAACGATAATTTTATCATGTGTACACACTTTCTTCGAATAATTAATTTTCACTTTTTTAAATATGATGCAGGTGTTTACCCTTCCAATGTGTGAAACTTACTGATTTAATACATACAATAAACTAGGTAGTGTCGATAATTAGCCACAGAATAACATTGGGACATACGCGTAGTGTCTATGAGCAGCCATAGAGTACCATTGACACATCTGCATTAATATGAAAATAATTTTCCAAGTCCAAGAAATTCCATGTCAAAAAAAGAAAAAAAGGATAGTGCAACTACTTCTGAATTTTTCCCCAGAGAAGAGAAAGCTTCTTCTGAATTTTTCCCAAAGAAGAGAAAAAGTTCCACTTTAATTTCGAATTTTCTCATTACGCCAAGTTTCACACTGTAACCTCCTTACTACCTCAACTTCTCATAGTTCAACCATTTAAGATCTACAATAAACAGTGCAAGGGGCATACAACAACGGATATTAGTACTTATCGTTTTTCCTAGACAGCATTGCTAAATCAAGGTGTCTTTCTTTCTGCTTTCAAAGTATTCATGTACAGAAAGATTCAAAATACCAAGGATAATGAAATTAAAATATGATTGTTTGAACCAGTTAAGTAGAAACCGACAACACAATTCAAATATTAAAAGAATAGAAAGAATCAGAATGTCAATCTTTAGTGAAAGTAGCTGTCCTCTGAAGCTTTCCATCTTTCTACCTTCAAACTTTTCCTATACAAAATTATTCAAAGTACCAAGGACAGTGAAATTAAAATATGATTGTATGAGCCGGTTAAGTAGAAACTAACAAAAAGATTCAAATATTATAAAATTAAGAAAAATTAGGAAGTCAATCTTTGATAAAAGAAGCTTTCTTCTAAACCTTTCCTTCTTTCTGCCTTCAAACTATTCCTATGCAGAATGATTCAAAGTACCAAGGACAATGAAATTAAAGTATGATTCTTTGAACCAGTTAAGTAGAAACTAACAATACAATTCAAATATTAAAAAATTAGAAAGAATCAGCATGTCAATCTCTAGTGAAAGTAGCTGTCCTCTGAAGCTCTTTTTCTTTCTACCTTCAAACTATTCCTATGCAGAATGATTCAAAGTAGCAAGGCCAGTGAAATTAAAATATAATTGTATATGCCGGGCAAGTAAAAACTAACGAAAACAGTCAAATATTACAAAACTAAGAAAAATCAGGAAACCAGTCTTTAATGAAAGAATCTTTTTTATAAGGCTTTCCTCTTTTCTGTCTTCAAACTATTCCTATACAGAATGAATCAAAGTACCAAGGACAGTGAAATTTAAATATGATTGTGTGAACCAGTTAAATAAAAACTAACAACACAATTCAAATATTAAAAGAATAGAAAGAATCAGAATGTCAATCTTTAGTGGAAGTAGCTGTCCTCTGAAGCTTTCCTTCTTTCTACCTTGAAACTATTCCTATGCAAAATGATTCAAAGTACCAAGGACAGTGAAATTATAATGTGATTGTATGAGTTTCAAAGTAGTAAGGACAGTGAAATTAAGATATGACAGTTTGAACCAGTTAAGCAGAAACTAACAACACAATTCAAATGTTAAAAAATTAGAAAGAATCAGGATGCCAATCTTTAGTGAAAGTAGCTGTCCTCTTAACCTTTCCTTCTTTCTACCTTCAAAATATTCCTATGCAGAATTATTCAATGTACCAAGGACAGTAAAATTAAAATATGATTGTTTGAACCAGTTAAGTAGAAACTAACAACATAGTTCAAATATTAAAACCCTGAGCGACCTCAGGTTGCATTGCCGTGTAGTGAGTTGTTAGTAGTAATTGTATTTTCGTGTTTTTACAAGCAGCTCATACTATGCCTTAAACATTTACACTTATTTTCTTTATTAAACGTCCCTGAGCGGACGTTTGCTTGGTCGTGTAGTGAGTTGTTAGTAGTAGTAGTAGTAGTAGTAGTATTTTCACGTTTTCTTTGCAAGGCATAACTAACATCACAATTCAAACATTAAAACCCTGAGCAACCTCAGGTTGCATGGTCGTGTAGTGAGTTGTTAGTAGTAATAGTATTTTCGTGTTTTTACAAACCATTCATACTATAGCTTAAATATTCACAAATATTTTCTTCATAAAAACGTCCCTGAGCAACCTCAGGTTGCTTGGTCGTGAAGTGAGTTGTTATTTTTATTAGTATTATTATTTTCACTTTTTTTTGCAAGACATTCACACTATACCTTAAACATTCTCAGATATTTTCTTGATGAAACGTATCTCTGGTTGGCCTCAGGTGGCTTTATGTTACATCGAGTTGTTAGTAGTAGTTCTATTTTCGTGTTTTTTGTAAGTCAATTATACTATACCCTTAACATTTTCAGATATTTTCTTGATAAAACGTACCTTTGTTTCCCTCAGCTGGCTTGGTAGTGCAGTGAGTTGTTAGTAGTAGTAGCCTAATATTTTCACCTTTTTTTGCAAGACATTCATACTATACCTTAAACATTTTCAGACATTTTCGTGATAAAACGTATCTCTGATTGGCCTCAGGTGGCTTTATGTTACAGCGAGTTGTTAGTAGTAGTTATATTTTCGTTATTTTGTAAGTCCTCTGTACTATACCTTAAAAATTTTCAGATATTTTCATTATAAAACGAGTGGGTTGTTAGTAGTAGCAATAGTATTTTCGTGTTTTTGTAAACCATTTATTCTACACCTACTGCATTGACCTCTTGTCGCTTAATGTTACAACGAGTTGTTAGGTGTAGTTCTATTTTCATGTTTTTTGCCAGCCATTTGTACTATACCTAAAACATTTTCAGACCTTTTCTTGTTATAAGGTAGCTGTATTGACCTCAGGTGGCCTTATGTTGCAGCGAGTTGTTAGTACTAGTAGTATTTTCACGTTTTTTGCATGCCATTCATACTATAACCTATAAATATTCTAATATTTTCTTGATAAAACGTACTTTTGTTGACCTCAGGTGGCTTAGTAGTGCAGTAAGTTGTTAGTACTAGTAGTATTATCATGTTTTTTTGCAAGCCATTCAAAGTATACCTTAAACATTTTTAGATATTTTCTTGATAAAAAGTATCTGAACTGACCTCAGATGGCTTTATGTTACAGCGAGTTGTTAGTAGTAGTTCTTTTTACATGTTTTATGCAAGCCATTTGTACTATACCTTAAACACTTTCAGATATTTTCTTGATAAAACAAGTGGTTTGTTAGTAGTAGTAATAGTATTTTCATGTTATTTTTTGTAAAGCATTTATTCTATACCTTAAATGTTTTTAGAGTAAAAATTGTGTATGACTCAAAATGGGATAATTATTATTCTACTGGCTATGGGCTAAGAGAAGAGTTTAACTCTAGTATCAAGAGAGAACATGATGAATTATTTTATGAAACAGATTCAAAATGTCCAAAGTTGCTCAATGATATTGATAATATATAATAATGTATGTAACATATTTTTATGTTAATATTCTACACGTCGTTATTTCAATAAAAATATTTTATGCATTACTTTGTTATATTTCTATTATTTTTAGGATACGCTAGCAAGTCAAACGTTTAGAATATTTATTTAAAAAAAAACACAGATGTAAGATTTCTAAACTACTATATTTTCATCCTATTTTATTTCATTAGCCAAACTTGACTTCTTTCGTGTGTCGGATATAATGCATTTGTACCAAATTTAATTGAGAAAAAGTCTCTAGAACAGAATGATACAAAAAAAAGAAGCATTAATATAGCATTAAAATCTTGTAGATATTATAGAAATTATGTTTCTAGAAAGTGAATTAAGGCTATAACCTAGAATTAAGGGGAATAAATTTCACTGTTAGCTAGGCTAGTCTAAGCTACAGACTCCATCATATAACCTTCAAAATGCTATAAACTCTAGAAACAAGGGCTATCTAGTTATAAAAGGCTTGATAACACTTCCTGGCATATAGGCTCAAAATTAGATAAATAAGCATGTTAACACACACATCCTCAGCTTATAGGCTTAAAATTTACATCAAGCAACATTTTCATTGTTAGCTAGACTAGCCTAGGCCCCCAATAAACTAATATGATCAAAAAGGCTATCTGGGTTACATTTAATATATGCTATGCTTTACCTCCCATCCCCCAATGCGTACACACATCCTCAGGGTAAAGGCTTACAATTTACATCAAGCAGCATTTTCATTGTTAGCTTGACTAGCCTAGCCCCCCCCCATAAATTAATATGATCAAAAATAGTACCTGGGTTACATATATGATATGCTTTACCCTCCATCGTCTAGAATTTGATATCTACTTTTTCTCTTATTTGTTTTATTGTTAATTTTATTAAATTAGACCTGTCCTTTCGCTTGTTCAATAGCTTAAAATGAACTGATACATTTTCATAGATGTGTAATGCAGTTATACAATTGATTCCAAAGAAGCCATATTAAAAATTGAATTGTGTAACTTCATTTTCATCATATGCCTATCGCGTAAATCTATGCTAACATTCCCAGAAAAGTGATCTGACGTCACTTCGTGTCGGACCTTATATTTGCCCTCTACTTAAGTGAAGATGAAAAGGTGACGTTGGGTAACGAAAAGATTGATCAAGTGGACAAGTTCACTTACCTTGGTAGTATTATTAGTAAAAGCAGGGGGAGCAGTGAAGATGTTAAAAGTAGAATAGCCAAGGTTCAGGGTGTGTTTTCACAGTTGAAAAAAGTTTGGAAGAATAGGATGATAAGTTTCCAAACCAAGATTAGAATATTAGAAGCTATAGTGATGACAGTGGTTAAATATGACTCTGAAGCATGGGCGCTCCGAAAAGTAGATGAAGATTTGCTAGATTTTCTTAGTCTTATAAGTGGGTCTCTGAATTCTCAGCCTTAATCAGTGGAATGGAATCTATTTCTTTTTTAAACATTTACTTTTGAAACGTAAAAAAAATGGAAATTCAAACTATTTGAGTTAATCACGGAATGCAGCTACAATATTACTTCAGAATTTCGCACCTTCTCAATACCAATCAGTCACAAAATATAGTTATGTTTTTGTATAGGGGTTGCATACATTTGTCAATAAAACTGTATAAACTGCTATATATACCGCTGAGAATTTTTATACACATTTTGATACATGCCATCCAATCATATTTCCACAGTTAGTTGTGTATAAATCAAAATTTTTACAGGACAATTCTCTTACTTAATGCTAAAGCTGAGCCAAATTTCAAATTTTATTTTTGTGCTCGACAGACATATTGAAATTTCAACAAAAAGAAAATATTAAAAAAAAGATTAATTTAAAACCTACCACAGCTTGAAACCCTGAGAATTTAAATCACCAATCTATACCTATCAAATACTAAATAACATACACGTAATTATTTGTTTTTTAAGGAGTTTTTTTACTCATGTTTTTCGACTCATGATCATGTCAGTGATTCAGGGACCGTTATCTTTCAAGGGGTGGCTCACATTCGCCACAGTTGGTTTGAACGTGGATTCCAGGGTAATCGAAAGCACTG
>CM051272.1:37225081-37227581 GCA_027921565.1 Artemia sinica
AGATTTTAATGCTGATTTCAAATATATAATTTGAGTCGAGTTTAGTCCTACCCATCAAAAGTTACGCGCCTGAGAAAATTTGGCTGATTTTCGAAAAAAAGGGAAAGACCCCCTAAAAGTTATACAACCTAAACGAAAATCAAACCATCAGATTCAGCGTATCAGAGAACCCTACTAGAGAGGTTTCAAGCTACTATCTGCAAAAATGTGGAATTTTGTATTTTTTGCAAGAAGAAAGATCACGGATGCGAGTTTATTTATTTATTTTTTTTGTTTTTTTTTTCCCAGGGGTGATCGTATCGACCCAGTTGTCCTAAAATATCGTGGGAGGGCTCATTGGAACGGAAATTAAAAGTTTTAGTGCCCTTTTTAACTGACCAAAATAAATGGAGGGCACCTAGGCCCCCTCCCACGCTCATTTTTTCCCAGAGTCACCTGATCAAAATTTTGGGATAGGCATTTTATTCAGCATGGTCGAAAATATGATAACTATGTATTTTAGGATGACTTAGTCCCCCAAAGTCCCTGGGGGGAGGGCTAAAAGTTATGAACTTTACCCAATGTTAACGTATAGTCTTGGTTATTGGGAAGTATACAGACGTTTTCAAGGGGATTTTTTCTGGTAGTGGGGAAGGGATGGGTCGGGGTTATGTGGGAGGATCTTTACATGGAGAAGTTTTCATTTGGGAAGGCACATTGCTATGAAGGGGACACCGGATTTCCCAGCATCATTTAAAAAAAGATCAGAAATTAAATAAAAGAACAAGTTTTTCAACTGAAAGTAAGGAGCAATATCAAAACAAAACAAACAGAAAATATTATGAATATGATTGGGTTTGCCCCCTATTCAATACCTCACTTTTTAAGCCAAAGATTTTTTAGTTCTTTCATAAGAGCTATTTATTCTAATTAACGGCCTTTGTGATTAAGGATCATCTTTAAGGAATTGGAACAAAATTCGAACTTTAGCGTAAAGAGCGAGGTATTGACTAGGGGGTGAACCCCCTAATATACGTATTAAAAATATATGAATATAGAAATTCGTTACGTAAGTTAATTCGTAAGTTACGTTTTATCCCCCCCCCCCTATTTAGTAATACCATCATTGTGCCACAACAGAAAGTTCTAACCACATGTATATTTAATGGTATCGATGTTTCGCTAGCTAACTATGCTGATGACATCCATGATATTAGTAGAACAGCCTTTGGAATTGAGGAAAATTTTGGAATTCTCGATAGGGAGTATAAACGTGTAGGTCTTCGAATTAATGAGAGTAAGACTGAGTTACTGGTGTTCAATCACCGTTCAGATTGCCCGACAAAGGTTCAGTTAGGTGAACATGTTATTAAAGCATAAGATACACTGACGTATCTTGGTGTACCGATTGGGTCAAATCTTCGCGCCACGCGTCAATTTTTGAAAGATTTTTTTGCCAGAAAAGCTAGGAATGCGTATGGTTTACTAGTTGCGTTAAAGTTTAAATTTAACTGCCGTATCTTAGCTAGCGTTTATAATGCATTTGCTGTTCCGCATCTACTTGCCCTTGCGCCATTTTGGTCTTTTATTACTGCTTCAGATATCAGGGATATACGGAAGTGTTTCTACAAGTATGCAAAATATTTGCTAAGGCTGCCTCTCTGGACTAATATTAGCTCACTATCCTTGCGGTATGGAGTTGCAAGTCCAGTGTCCGTGGTACACAAAAGAAATGAGAGATATCGGAGGCAGATTATTGGTGAAAGCACCTCTGAAAATGTCCGTCTTTGATAATAGGTTTGTTCTTACATATAATTGCCCCTATTTGTATTTTTTTTCTTCTTGTCTGTTCTTCTCTGTTTTGGTTCTGTTTGTATTTGTCAGATTTTTTTTTTCATTTTCTTTCTTTATACTCCATCAGTGTTGTATTTTACATTTATGATGGGTAATAAATTTATACATACACGCATACATACATACATATTTATTACTAATAAAAACGTTCGTAAATAAAATTAAACAACGTTCGAGAAAGCCATTTAACCAACTAAAAGTAAAATTAATATGCAAATTTGGTGTTGATTATTCATGTACGGTGAGGCAAAATCAAAACCTGCCTAGATTTTTTATAGCGGAGTGCCTCATTTCATACTCTGGAAACACTTGCTTGGCCCGGAATGTAAAGAGAGAGAATACCCGGTAAGATAGGGTGTTAGCCCTATCAAAATATTATTATCAGCCAGAAACAACTTGACAGAGCATTTTCTACTTTTTTTACATTTAAAAAGGTGAACACCCCTCCCCACTTAAAGAAACCTATCTGGCGGCATGGACCAACCTTTCGCATTATAAGAACACCAAAATAATATTTACAATATAATACAAAGAAAGTTTGTTTTCTGATTTGAGGGTCCACCCCTCTTAGAGTGGAAGCAACCACCATTTTTCTAGGCGCGAATAATTTAGCCATTTCATTTGTTGCAATACTTAACTTGTATGTGACTTATACTTCCTTTGTTTT